>JASVEL010009413.1:0-35291 GCA_032618575.1 Nicotiana noctiflora
CTTTGCTCTATATGATCGCAGCCTCACCTATGCGATCGCATAGAAGAAAATCTCTGTGCAAAAATTGCAGAGTTTCTGCTGCAATTTCAAGTTCAAAACCATCCCGTTACCTATCCGAAACTCACCCGAGCCCTCGGGGATTCAAACCAAATATGCACACTAACTCAAAAACATCATATGAACTTGCTCGCGCGATCAAATCACCAAAATAACATCAAAATCAAGGAATTTAGCCTTAAATCTCAAGAATTCTTTCAAAATTTCATAACTTCCAAACTTTCCAATTTAAGGCCGAAACACGTCAAACGACGTCCGTTTTCAACCAAACTTTACAGGAAGCGCTTAACCAATATATATGACCTGTACCGGGCGTCGGAACCAAAATACGAGCCCGATACCAGTACTTTTTAATAAAAAATCAGTTTCATTTTCCTTAAACATTTTCAGAAAACAATTTAACAGAAAAATTCTTTTACCGGGGTTCTAGACCTCGGATTTCAATTCCGGGCATATGCCCAAGTTCCATATTTTTCTACGGATTTTCTGAGACAGTCAAATCACGGATCCGGTCCGTTTACCAAAAATGTTGACCAAAGTCAACCATATCAATATTAATATCAAAATTCTTCTACTTTTTCACATATTTCACATGTTTCAACATAAATATTTTTCAGCTTTGTGCCCGGACTGTGCACGCAAATCGAGGCAATATAGAATGAGGTTTTCAATGCCTCAGAAGCTCGAAATGATTAATTAAATAAGTGATGACCCTTTGGGTCGTCACAATCTCCACCTCTAAAACAACCATTCGTCCTCGAACGGACAAAAGAAGGAAGTACCTGAGTCAGGAAACAAGTGTGGGTAACGGCTCCGCATATCAGACTCGGACTCCCAGGTCGATGCCTCAGGAGGCTGACCTCTCCACTGAACACGCACAGAAGGATAACTCTTCGACCTCAACTGTCGAACCTGCCGGTCTAGAATGGCCACCGGCTCCTCCTCGTAAGATAGATCATTGTCCAATTGGACAGTGCTGAAGTCCAACACATGTGTGGGATCGCCGTGGTATCTCCGAAGCATAGATACATGAAAAACTGGATGCACAGCTGATAAGCTAGGCGACAGAGCTAGTCTGTAAGCCACCCCTCCCACTCGTCTAGAATCTCAAATGGACCAATATACCTAGGGCTGAGCTTGCCCTTCTTCCCGAAACTCATCATGCCCTTCATAGGCGACACTCGGAGCAATACTCGCTCGCCAACCATGAAATCTACATCTCGAACCTTACGATCCGCATAAGTCTTCTGCCTGGACTGAGCTGAACGCAATCTCTCCTGAATAGTCTTGACCTTATCCAAGGCCTCCCGAACTAAGTCTGTACCCAACAACCGAGCCTCTCCCGGTTCAAACCATCCAACTGGTGATCGACATCGCCTACCATACAACGCCTCATACGGAGCCATTTGGATGCTAGATTGGTAACTGTTATTGTAGGCGAACTCTGCTAATGGCAGAAACTAGTCCCACGAGCCTCCGAAATCAATAACACAGGCTCGAAGCATGTCCTCTAGAATCCGAATAGTCCTTTCGGACTGGCCATCCGTCTGAGGATGAAATGCTGTACTCAACTGAACCTGGGTGCCTAACTCCTGCTGGACCGCTCTCCAGAACCGCGAGGTAAACTGCGTACCCCGATCAGAGATAATAGATACTGGCACTCCACGGAGACGAACAATCTCCCTAATGTAAACCTCCGCTAACCTCTCCGACGAGTAGGAGACAGACATTGGAATAAAGTGTGCTGATTTGGTCAGCCTATCAACAATGACCCAAATAGCATCAAATTTCCTCCGAGTCAAAGGAAGTCCCGTAACGAAGTCCATAGTGATTCGCTCCCATTTCCACTCGGGAATTTCAATCCTCTGAAATACACCACCAGGCCTCTGGTGCTCATATTTCACCTCCTGACAATTTAGACACCGAGCGACATATGCAACGATATCTTTCTTCATCATGTGCCACCAATAGTGCTGCCGTAAGTCCCGGTACATCTTCGCGGCGCTCGGGTGAATAGAATACCGCGAACTGTAGGCCTCCGCCAAGATCAACTCTCGAGTCCCTTCAACATTGGGCACACAAATTCGACCCTGCAATATCAATACCCCATCATCATCTAGACTTACCTGTGTGGCACCTCCCCGTTGTACTGTATCTCTCAACTCACGCAAACGAGGATCATCAAATTGCCTCTCACGGATACGCTCTAATAAAGAAGAACGAACGACCGTGCAGGCTAACACCCTGCTAGGCTCAGAAATGTCCAATCTCACGAACCGGTTGGCTAATGCCCGGACGTCTAGAGCAAATGGTCTCTGACTGACCGGAATATATGCAAGACTACCCATGCTGGCAGACTTTCTACTCAATGCATCGGCCACCACATTGGCCTTACCTGGGTAATATAAAATAGTAACATCAGTCTTTTAGCAACTCTAGCCACCTTCTCTGCCTCATATTCAACTCTTTCTGCTCAGAACAAATACTGAAGACTCTTATGATCGGTGTATACTTCACATGCTACACCATACAAATAATGCCTCCGGATCTTCAATGCGTGAATAATCGCCGCCAATTCTAGATCATGCACTGGATAGTTCTTCTCATGAATCTTCAACTGCCTCGAAGCATAGGCAATAACCTTTCCATCTTGCATTAACACCGCACCAAGCCCAATACGGGAAGCATCACAATAAACAATATAAGGTCCCGTACCTGTGGGTAAAACCAATACCGGTGCTGTGGTCAAGGCTGTCTTGAGCTTTTGAAAACTCGCCTCACATTCATCGGACCATTCAAATTGAACACCTTTTTGGGTCAATCTGGTCAGTGGGGTTGCAATAGATGAAAATCCCTCTACGAATCGGCGATAATAACCCGCTAACCCCAAGAAACTCCGAATCTCTGTGGCTGATGTCGGTCTAGGCCAGTTCTTGACTGCCTCAATTTTCTTCGTATCAACCTGAATACCTGCTGCCGTCACAATATGACCCAGGAATGCAACTGAACTTAGCCAAAATTCACACTTTGAAAATTTTGCATATAGTTGGCTATCTCTCAGAGTCTGCAAGGCCACTCTGAGATGTTGCGCATGCTCCTCCTGACTGCGGGAATATATTAATATGTCATCAATGAAGACTATTACAAACAAGTCTAAATAAGGCCGGAACACCCGATTCATTAATTCCATAAAAGTTGCTGGAGCATTTGTCAACCCAAAAGACATGACCAGAAATTCATAATGTCCATACCGAGTGCGGAACGCTGTCTTAGGGACATCAGATGCCCTAATCTTCAGCTGATGATAGCCAGATCTCAAATCTATCTTTGAAAATACCTTGGCACCCTGAAGCTGGTCAAATAAATCATCAATTCGCTGAAGTGGATATTTATTTTTGATAGTCACCTTGTTTAACTGTCGATAGTCAATGCACATTCGCATCGAACCATCTTTCTTCTTTACAAATAATACAGGTGCACCCCACGGCGAAACACTGGGCCTAATGAAACCCTTTTCAAGTAAATCCTGCAACCGTTCCTTCAATTCTTTTAACTCTGGCGGAGCCATACGGTATGGGGGAATGGAAATGGGCTGAGTGCCTGGAGCCAAATCAATGCAAAAATCAATGTCCCTATCTGGCGGCATACCTGGCAAGTCTGAAGGAAATACTTCAGGAAATTCGCGAACCACAGGCACAGAGTCAATAGAAGGAACCTCAGCACTAGAATCACGGACATAGGCCAAATAAGCCAAGCATCCCTTTCCAACCATACGCCGAGCTTTAACATAAGAAATAACATTACGGCTAGTATGACCTGAAATTCCTTTCCACTCTATACGAGGCGAATTCGGCAGGGCTAAAGTCACAGTCTTGGCATGGCAATCTAAAATAGCATGATACGGAGATAGCCAGTCCATGCCTAGTATAATATCGAAGTCCACCATATTTAGGAGTAATAAATCAACACGGGTCTCGAGACCCTCAATTACTATAATACATGACCGATGAACTCGATCAACCACAATAGAGTCGCCTACTGGTGTAGACACATGAACAGGAACACTCAGTGGATCACTGGGCTGAATCAAGTATGGTGCAAAATAGGAAGACACATACGAATATGTAGACCCAGGGTCAAATAATGCTGATGCCTTTCTATCACAAACCAAAATAATACCTGTAATGACGGCATCGGAAGACTCAGCCTCTGGTCTGGCGGGAAGTGCATAACATCGGGGCTGTGCCCCACCACCCCTGAGCAGTATCTCTAGGACGATCAGCTGCTGGCTGGTCTCTACCTCTATCGGTCCGAGCTCCACCTCTATGACCTCTACCTCCACCTCTATGTCCTCTACCTCCGCCTCTAGCCGGCTGGGCAGGCTGTGAGGGAACTGGGGCCTGAATCATGGCACGAGAACCCTGCTGATGAGATCTGTCAGAAGCTCGAGGGCAATACCTTGCAATGTGCCTAAAATCACCGCACGTAAAACAAGCCCTCGGCTGCTGAAAATGGCGAAGTGGTGGTGCACTGATAGGCTGCTGATCAGAGTAGCGTGGCTGAGAATTACGATCACCCGAAGCATCATGAGAAACCTGAAGAGCTGACTGATAAGGCCTAGGAGGATGGCCTCTATCATAAAAATCTCTATCTCCAGACGAGGTACCACTGAATCTACCAGAATTACGAGATCTCTTATCCGATCCATGTCTCGCTCCCTGTGACAGAGCCATCTCTATCCGGCGGGCTGCATTAGCCGCCTCCTGAAAAGTGATTTCAGTTCCTGCACCCATAGCCATCTGTAGCCGAATTGGCCGATTCAAGCCATCAATAAACCTCCTCACTCTCTCCCGCTCTGTGGGAAGTATGATAACAGCATGACGAGCCAGGTCCACGAACCTAGTCTTGTACTGTGTGACAGACATAGAACCCTGATGAAGACGCTCAAATTGTCTGCGCATAACCTCCCGCTGAGTTGCTGGAAGGAACTTCTCCAAGAATAATTCTGCAAACTGCTCCCAAGTCAAAGATGACGATCCCGCTGGCCTGGTTAGACAATAATCTCTCCACCAAGTCTTGGCGGAACCGGATAACCGAAAAGTAGCAAAATCCACACCATTTGTCTCCACAATACCCATAGTACGGAGAACTTCGTGGCAGCTGTATAGGAAGTCCTGTGGATCCTCTGAAGGAGTGCCACTGAATGTGGTAGTGAACAGTTTGGTAAACCTGTCCAATCTCCACAACGCATCAGCAGACATGGCTGCACCATCATTAGACGGAGTCGCAATAATAGGCCGAACTGCCTCAACTGGCTGAATCACAGGATCCTGAGCCTGGGGAATTACCGGCTCCGGAGTGCGCGTAGCAGGAGTACATTCAAAAGATCAAGTCGCACGACCGGAAAGAATAAAGAGAATATTTTCCTAACTCTGTAGCCTCCGGAGGATAAATACGGACGTCTCCGTACCGATCCTTCGTACTCTACTAAGGTTGTTCGTGAGTTGTGAGACCCGTGCAACCTAGTGCTCTGATACCAACTTGTCACGACCCGGATTTCCCACCATCGGGGTCAGGATGGCGCCTACTAAATGGAAGCTAGGCAAGCCAAATATTAATTACATCTCCATTAATTACTAATTTCTTATTAACAACATAAAAATTACAAGCGGAAGACTTAGTCAAATATGATAAAGAAAATCCAAATCCGATACACTACCCAAGATTGGTGTCACAATACTCACGAACTTCTAAGAATAATACACATAATTGTTTGAAAGAAAATACAAGCCGTTTATCTCGATTACATGAGATAACAGAATGAAAAGCATAGATAGAAGAGACAACGGGTCCTGCGGACGCCTGCAAGGCTACCTCGTAGTCTCAGTAGTCGAAAAGTCCACAAGTCTCTACTGTCGCTGCTGCTGTCCGTAACCTGTATCTGCGTAAAAAGAGCGCAGAGTGTAGTATCAGCACAACCGACCCCATGTGCTGGTAAGTGCCTGGCCTATCCCAACGAACTAGTGACAAGGCTAAGGCCAGTCACCCACCTAAACCTGTACAGTTACAATATAGATATATATATATATAATACATTATAAGGAAATACTCTGCTCTGAAATAACAGTCAATAACTCACGATATCCAGAATAATCTAATCAACGTAATAAATCTTACTTTCATGTCTCAATTCCTCTCTCATTTCATATCTCGTGGTAGGCGTACCACCCGCTCCCAACTATCACAATAATTATATCTTGTGGTAGGCGTACCACCCGCTCCCAATATATCAATAATTATATCTTGTGGTAGGCGTACCACCCGCTCCCAAATATATCAAAAATTATATCTTGTGGTAGGCGTACCACCCGCTCCCAAATATATCAATAATTATATCTTGTGGTAGGCGTACCACCCGCTCCCAAATATATCAATAATTATATCTTGTGGTAGGCGTACCACCCGCTCCCAAATATATCAATAATTATATCTCGTGGTAGGCGTACCACCCGCTCCCAAATATATCAATAGGCTACCGGCAACTATGGCCAATGCCAAGATTTAAATCACTTCGTGGTCGGCGTACCACACGATCCCATTTCTTATTATATAAGTGGTCGGCGTACCACACGATCCCATTTCATAACTATATATATATTACCGGCATTTAGCCAATAATCTCTATATCAACAATATTTATAATTACCGGCTTTAAACCAATAATTTATAATAATTTCAACAATTTACCTTCATTACCGGTATAACACCAATAATTCTTATTCAACAATTTATTCATAACTAAATTCATATTCCTACAAACTAGGATAGAACAAACACTTACCTCGAAAGTTCACGAACGATTCAATCCGTAGCAATGCCTTTTCCTTTCGAACTTGACTCCAATCCAACCGTATCTATACACAATTGATTTCATATCATCAATTCTACTTAACAAACTAGTTCATATTGCTAAATATGATTTTTACAACATTCTGCCCGGAATAGTAAAAATCGACCCCGGGCCCACATAATCGAAACTCAAGTTTCGAACCAAAAATAAGTTCACCCAATCCTCCATGAGTTCAAATATACAATTTGTTCTTAAGTTCGACTCCAAAACGAAGTCTAGATCGTAAATTCATTGAAAACCCTTACTATACTAAATTCTCAATTTTTCTACCCATTTACACCTATTTAGGCTTAGGAATTCAAATAATATTGATGGAAAATGAAGAAAACGAGTTAAGAATCACTTACCCAAGAAGTTTGGTGAAGAATAGCTCAAAAATCGTCCAAGTGGCTGTGAAGAAGGGGGTTGAACAGAAATGGGATTTGTTATCCCGTTTCTGTTCTGTTTTGGGTCTTAAATTCACTGGGCGAAAATTTACTCTATGCGATCGCAGGGCCTGTGATGCGATCGCATAGAAGAAAAGATGGGGGCAGCAAAATTATTCTATGCGATCGCGGAGGTCCTATGCGATCGCATAGAAGGAAATGGATGAACTGAAATTACTTTATGCGATCGCAGGGAATGGTACGCGATCGCATAGAAGGAAATTCTGGGCCTCAGTCTTACTCTATGCGATCGCGAGGAATAGTATGCGATCACATAGGATGAAAAGTGGAAGTTATGCGATCGCATGGGCTCTATTGCGATCGCACAGAAGGATTTTTGGGACCTCTAATCTTTGCTCTATGCGATCGCAGCCTCACCTATGCGATCGCATAGAAGAAAATCTCTGTGCAAAAATTGCAGAGTTTCTGCTGCAATTTCAAGTTCAAAACCATCCCGTTACCTATCCGAAACTCACCCGAGCCCTCGGGGATTCAAACCAAATATGCACACTAACTCAAAAACATCATATGAACTTGCTCGCGCGATCAAATCACCAAAATAACATCAAAATCAAGGAATTTAGCCTTAAATCTCAAGAATTCTTTCAAAATTTCATAACTTCCAAACTTTCCAATTTAAGGCCGAAACACGTCAAACGACGTCCGTTTTCAACCAAACTTTACAGGAAGCGCTTAACCAATATATATGACCTGTACCGGGCGTCGGAACCAAAATACGA
This sequence comes from Nicotiana noctiflora, assembly GCA_032618575.1. NCBI lineage: Eukaryota > Viridiplantae > Streptophyta > Magnoliopsida > Solanales > Solanaceae > Nicotiana > Nicotiana noctiflora. Next base: position 8,133 of record JASVEL010009413.1, read on the forward strand.
GCCCGATACCAGTACTTTTAAATAAAAAATCAGTTTCATTTTCCTTAAACATTTTCAGAAAACAATTTAACAGAAAAATTCTTTTATCGGGGTTCTAGACCTCGGATTTCAATTCCGGACATATGCCCAAGTTCCATATTTTTCTACGGATTTTCTGAGAAAGTCAAATCACGGATCCGGGTCCGTTTACCAAAAATGTTGACCAAAGTCAACCATATCAATGTTAATATCAAAATTCTTCTACTTTTTCACATATTTCACATATTTCAACATAAATATTTTTCAGCTTTGTGTCCGGACTGTGCACGCAAATCGAGGCAACATAGAATGAGGTTTTCAATGCCTCAGAAGCTCGAAATGATTAATTAAATAAGTGATGACCCTTTGGATCGTCACACGAAAAGCTCAAAACAACAATAAAAACATCAAATATCATCGGATTCAAACCCTTTCAAGAACTTCCAAATTACGCTTTTGATTAATAACCCAACCAAACCACGTTCGAATGACCTAAAATTTTGCACACACATCCCAAATGACACAACGAAACTACTGAAACTTCCTGAATTTCATTTCAACCTCTATATCAATATCTCGCCTATCAACCAGAAAGTACCAAAATCTTAATTTTGCTAATTCAAGCCTGAATCTTCCACGGAGTTCCAAAATGCATTATAATCACGTTCCTAAGTCCAATTCAGATAATGGGGCTAACCAAACCATAAAAATTCTGATTCGAGATCATATACAAACAAGTCAAATCTTGGTCAAACCTTTCAAATTTTAAGCTTCAGACTGAGAACTGTTCTTCCAATTTGATTCTGATTACCCTGAAAACCAAAACAACAATTTACGTGAGTCATAATACATCACACGAGGAAAGTCATGCCTGAGAACTGGCGAGCAAAGTGCAAAAGCTCAAAATGACCGGTCGGGTCGTTACATCCTCTCCCACTTAAACATACATTCGTCCTCGAACGCGCCCAGAGTTGTTCCAAAAGCCAACCAATTACTGAATAACCTTACCATGAATATACCCAGGGGTGATCCCATGTCACCCTAGCTCATATAGGTCCGATAACACATAGAAACTAAAATTGCATAATCCAACCTAGTCCATAAGCCTTAGAACCACATTTCCACTCCTAAGATCATCCACAAGATTAGAATCTCACATCTATACTCTGAATAAGCCTCGAACAAGCTGTAATAACCCATACCTGCAACCTCATATGCAATTACATGATATACCACATAACTCAAACATTTGCAGCGATAACTTCCAATCACAACAGCTGCACATAACAACTGAATATCGATAGAAAACCTCTTATCAACTAAAGTCTCATTCCAACATTGTCATATACTGCCAATGATAAATGAAACACGCAATAAACTATAACCATTTCTTAGATCAACCACTTAAAGCCAATTCTCCTTTGGCAAAGACTATAGCAAAATTTTTAGCCGAACCTCGATATTTATCCTTCCAATATGATGAAATCGAATCAATTCATATTCATTAAATATCCCAATGATCTTATCTAATCCAACACAACCACTTTGGTGACATGGCACCTCAGTGCAGACTAAAGTCGCAACTTGCACAATCCGCGCACCAATAAGAACAATCCGAACATACTCAAATCATGAAAGTAATTCAAATAAAAGAGTTGTACCACAAGCTCACCAGTACCATCACAACATAAGACTAAGAACCCGTCTCACATCATAGAAATAGAACACATGAATCTAATCCGCAAGGTCATACCTCCACATAACTTCGATGCAATGCACGATCCTATCCAAACACTGGTCCACATGCAACACCTTAAGTCATTCTGCTCAAAATTGACGACCACGCACAATTGATGTTTAGAACCAAAACAAATCGGCATAACCACATCGAAGCAAATAAATAACACTACACAACCCAAAAGTACATAACTGATACGCCATCCACCGAGCAATATCCAATACTTATCTTACTCGAGCTCCACTGAGACTCCCCAATAACATCGCACTCATGTGCCTATAACCAACAAATTCAAATGTCCCATAATACGGAAAGGTCACTCATATATCTTATCAAAATACGAATAGGCTCAATAACAATCGAATCACACATACCTCAACAATACAACTCGGAGCCAACCAAGTCGACTCAAGTTAGAACACACATCCACATCAGCCTGCCAACGGATCCTTCATCAAGAAAACCCTGCAACTGTTTCCTCAACTCTTTTAACTCTTTTGGTGCCATACGATACGATCCCGACATCAAATTAATATCGAAATCAACAAGCTTGACCGGTGACATGCCCGGCCATAAGAACACATCCGAAAAGTCCCTTACCACCGGAACTGAGTCAATGGTACGAGTCTCTACATTGACATCCATCACGAAAGCCCAAATAAGAAAGACAATCCTTCTTAGCCATCCACTGGGTCTTAGAAATATAAAACCACCCTACTAAGAATATAATCCATCGAACCTCGCCACTTAACCCATTGCATTCCTAGCATAGATCGTTGCCTTAGCGTAATATCTCAGAATAACATAACACTGAGACAACCAGTCTATACCAATATCACATCCAAAATCTAATATACCAAGCAACAAAAGATCCACTTAGGTCTCCAAACACTAAGAGTCACTAACAGTGCTGATACACACGACCAACAACCACAACTTAGCCTGAATATGAGAACTCCCAGTCTCCAACTCCATAATGCACACGAATCACCATATATGATCCCAATTCCACTGTCCGAGTATACAACACACCTCTAATACCCAATTATTCCCACAAGAGATACTCTTATAATTCTTCCATACCACCAAGCAAACTTGAATGTGAGTAGTCGATCCAACGAGAAAGTGTTGCAATACTAATGAATTACCATCAACTTAATCACATTGCCTTTTTTCTGAGACATATACCCTCATTAAATCACCTCAATTAGCAATATCATTTACTTAATCATCTTAAGATCATTCCCCTGATCATCTGAAGCTCATTTCTCTAATTATCTGAAACTATTCGTGTTGCCTAAGATTTTGTTTAACCTTCCGTTAAAAACTGAATGATAACCTTACACACACAAATCTTAATCCTCCACCACATACCGCATATACCATACAATCCTAGGATAAACATGAGGACTTCAAATCCCGTCTGAGCCACAAACAGTTACGTACTCAGCTAGCCAAGAAATTTCCATTGATCCCATCTAGAAGACAATCACTACAAACCCCAGGCTCCTCACACTCATCGAAATATACACCTCTAATCGTGGTATAAACCATCAAGAACTCTTCGTATTCCACTTGCACAAAACTAACCCGTCAGGACTGAATCCTTCTGACTCAACCATGCGATGCAGGCCATTAAGACCCAAGAGCATTGTCGTGAAACACTTGTATATTTTTACAACCTTCCGTTCAGAACTGAACCATAACCTTACACACACAAATCTTAATCCTCCACCAGATACCGCATATACCATACAATCCTAGGATAAACATGAGGACTTCAAATCCCTCTGAGCCACAAACAGTTACGTACTCAACTAGCCAAGAACTTTCCATTGATCCCATCTATAAGACAATCACTACACACCTCATGTTCCTCATATTCACCGAAAATATACACCTCTAACCGTGGTAGAAACCATTAATAACTCTTCGTATTCCACTTGCACAAAACTAACCCGTCATGACTGATTCCTTTTAACTCAACCAGGCGATGCATGCCATTAAGACCCAAGAGCATTATCGTGAAACACCTGTATAAACTTATTACCTCATAAGCATCCAAATAATTAATCATATCATTACCATACCGATTCGACTTACTACTAACCTATCCCATCTATCCGAGTTCCTTATAGTTTACCTTTAACTTGATACTCCTTCTTGCTATAACACTGCAGTTCCTTAACCAAGACTCACCATACGAGACCCAAGCATAAAACCACATCGTCCAAGGCTCATAAGTCGCTGAATACTCTCTTAAATATCCCTAAAATCACCATGCTCGAAATACCTACCCCGAAGAAACTTCTTGCAAATATGGAACCATTACCTTCTTAATACCGACATAAGAATCCCCTAATTGATATAGAAATATCATAAGTCTTGACACCCTCCAATGCAAATATCAATTTCTAGCCAAATTATACACCTGGAAATCTCCAATCATTATATGAAAAACCTTGAACGCCATCCACTCTACTCTAACTTCAATTATCCTGATAAGATGAACCGAACAACCCGTGCCTTATAAGCACTCTGACACCACAAAATGCAACATCATCCCAATACAACCAAGCAACTTCCTGCTCTATGCATCGAGCTTTCCTTACCAATAATAACTCAACTCATTTCGTGATTCTCAAACACCTATGAAGCATGATATAACCTTTACCTTAGTCAAAAACTCTCATTTACTCAAGCTATCCTTTGGCTCAATCTCTACAAACCATAACTAATTCACCAACACACCTCAAACTGGAACCAACATAGCACATAACCATGCAATTAGCTAATCAATAACAAACTCCCTTAGTTGGCTCGAAACCATAGATCAAAACATACAAAATAACTCATGACGTATATACTTTATTATTGCCACAATAGTGTAGTGAGATTAAACTCAATCCATCATAAGCTCGTGAAACACATACCATCTGGTACTTTAAATCTTCTGCAAATCTCGCATCCATCATTACAACAGTCAAGCTCACTCTCTTAAGCCCCAAATTTGAATTTCAACACATATATTTTACTTGTAAGTGAGATCTTCTAACATGCAACATATAGATCACACAACCTCAGACATTTCGCAGGAGATAACCCATATGCTTCGCCTCAAGTTAACATTTATGTATGCCTTCCACAGTCATAAATATTACGCAGTCTCTTAATCTTCATAAGTCTAAACTCATATCGCAACATGAAATTTACCTCACTCCCAATTAGGAACATGAAAAGATTCTTCACACACCCATAACTCGGGGCTATACATCCAATCACAATGGAAATCAAACACTTAATAGTTCATCTATACTCTAGTAGACCCTTGTCATTGCTTCTAAATTATATGATCACATCTCGCAGTCATAACATACTCATTGCGTAACTATCTGTCATTACTTCCCTTAATAGAGACACAGCATCACATATGAATCCAGAAACACATGCTCACGCAACCAACAACCCATGGCTCAATCTATAGGTAAAAATCCGGCCTCAAGTCTTATAGACTGGCCCAACATCAACACATAGAGATCATGTCTCTCCCATCGATCAGGGAATTATAAGCCATCGATGCACATCTAATACTAAGTGCTTTTTTGCGCGTACAAATGCGTGGAAGGAATTCAAAGAGTTAAATTTCAAGTTGAATCAGGGATGCACAATAAGAGTTTAAGAATGTGAAGTTTTCCTAAAGGTTTTGCAGCCTCTCGAGGATAAATACAAATGTCACCGTACCGATCCGCAAGACTCTACTAAACCTGCTCATGACTCGTGAGACCTATGTAACCTAGGCTATGATACCAACTTGTCACAACCCTAAACTCAGACACGGTCGTGATGGCGCCTATCGTGACGACGAGGCCAGTCGACACATTTCCAATATAGTTTTAAGCAATTAAACAATAAGTATTGCATATAAAGCATGATATAAACTCATAAGTAAGAATGACAATACAAAGTAGTTCACAGAATATAACCCAAAATAGCCCGATACCGGGGTATCACTAATCATGAGCATATACCAAGGTCTAAAACACAATGAAATTCTAGAAAATATATTAGAATAGTATAGTGGCATCAAGAGGGAGTAAAGCTAAGCTACGGACGTCGGGCAGCTACATTGCTAAATTTCAATGACTTTGCCTCAACTCAGCCAACACCCGCTACCGAATGCTAAAATTTCTGAATCTGCACACAAGGTAAAGGGAGTAATGTGAGTACTCCAACTCAGTGAGTAATAATCATAACTAAAGTCTGAATGGTAAGAAATCACGAAAAGTGCATCAACATGCTGTGTAGAAGTAGTACAAAACTAGTAAGAAGCAGTGAAGCTGTATAATCTCTTAAAACATCTTAGCTCAGTTTAAGCTTCTTTAAAAATGAACTTTTCAATAGTTACTCAAATAAATGCAAAATAATTAGTGTAGATAAGCATAGAAAATATGCCCCTCAGTCATAAATATACAATTAAATAGGTAAATGATAGGCAAATAAGAAAGATAGGCACATAATGTTTGCCCCTCGGGCACAATGTCAACAAATCTGCCCTTCACGCAGTATCGCATAACAGTACCATCCCCTCCTAGAGGGGCCCTTTACGATCCAAACACAATATCAAGCCATCTACTGGCATCATAAACATGTCCTCGATGTCATATCAATATCAAGACACCTCATGGCGTACAATCTCAAACCCTCGACCTCATAATCAAAATTATAGTATCACTGCTGCGGCGTGTAGCCCGACCCAAAAGATATCTTCATAACACTGGCCCTCAACCTTACTTAGTCAAAATTCACATAAGCCCCTCGGGTAATAGTAAAATAGTGTTTCTCAACCCAAAACATCATTTAAATATCATTTTAGTATTGAAACTGAATGAACATGGCTGAGTTTTGAAAGCAGTGGAAAATAACATGACTGAGTTCAAGTATAAAGTCAAAACGGTGAGGAATTATCAACAAAAATCCGAAGGTTTGAAATAATTGGCACGAAACCCAAATATGGCATTCAACCCAAATAATGATGATAACAAATAGATTTAAGTCAAATACATGGAAAAATCATTAATCGGGATAGACCAAGTCATAGTCCCTAATAGTACACAACCCCACGCTCATCATCAAGCGTGTGCCTCACTTCAATATAGCACCACGATGTGCAATCCAGGGTTTCAAACACTTAGAACATCATTTACAATTATTACTCACCTTGATCCGGTCCGAACTCTAGCCCTCAATGCCTTAGGGCCTCTGATATCCCTAAGACAGCTTTCCGCACTCGCTGCAGGCATTATGAGTTCTTGGTGATGTCAATCTGATTGAAAATGCCTTAGTAACTTTCATGGATTTGATGAATCCAGTGTTCAGGCCTTACTTGAATTTGTTCGTGATAGTCTTCATCGATGATATTTGATTTATTTCCGCAGCCGGGAGGAGCACTAGTAGCACGTGAGAGTGGTCCTTCAAACTCTGAAATATAGTTAGTTGTATGCTAAGTTTTCAAAGTGTGAGTTCTGGTTGAGTTTAGTTGCTTTCCTGGGTCGTTGTTTCAGTAGAGGGTATCCAGGTAGATCTGAAGAAGATAGAGGCGGTCAACAACTCGCCTCGAACCACACCAGCTATAGAGATTCGTAGTTTCTTGGGTTTGGTAGGCTATTATCGTCGGTTTGTGGAGGGGTTTTTATCTATTGCAGCTCCGATGACAAGTTTAACCCAAAAGGGTGCCCAGTTCAAGTGGTCGGACGAGTGTAATGTGATCTTTTAGGAGCTAAAGACATCTTTGACTATGACGCCAGTGTTAGTTTTGCCCACACGTTCATGGCCATATACAATTTATTGTGATGCTTCTCATATTAGACTTGGTGTGGTGTTGATGCAGAATGGTAAGGTCATTGCTTATGCTTCGTGTCAGTTAAAGATTCACGAAAAGAACTATATAGTCCAGGATTTGGAGTTAGCAACCATTGTTCACGCATTGGAGATTTGGAGGCACTGTTTATATGGCATGTCATGTGAGGTGTTGACGGATCACAAGAGTTTGCAATACTTGTTCAAGTAGAAGGAGCTAAACTTTAGGCAGAGAATGTGGTTGAAGCTGTTGAAAGACTATGATATCACCATCTTATATTATTTGGGGAAGGCCAATATGTTGGCCAATGCCTTGAGTAGGAAGTCGGCCAGTATGGCAGTCTTGTGTATATTCTGGTCGGTGATAGATCGCTTTTTGGATGTCCAGGTTTTGGCCAATCAGTTCATGATGTTGGATGTCTCTGAGCCCAACCATATATTAGCTTGCACAATTGCTCATTCTTCGTTATTGGAGTGCATTCGAGATTGACAGTATGATGATCTCCATTTGTGTGTCCTAAAGGACACGATGCATCACAATGATGCAATGCAAGTCATAGTTGGAGATGATGGAGTTTTGAGAATGTAGAGTCGTATTTGTGTGCCTAATGTGGATGAACTTCGAGAGTTGATTCTAGACGAGGCCCATAGTTACTAGTACTCTATTCATCCGAATGCCGCTAAGATGTATCAAGATTTGCGACAGTATTATTGGTGGAGAGGGATGAATAAGGATATTGTTGCATATGTGGCTTGGTGTTTGAATTGTAAGGTAAAGTACGAGCATCAAATGCCTGGTGGTTTGTTTTAGAGGATTAAGCTTCCCAAGTGGAAATGGGAGCGTATCACTATGGACTTTGTTATTAGACTTTTTCACACTCAGAGGACGTCCGATGCAGTGTAGGTTATTGTAAATAGGCTGACCAAGTCGGCGTCTTTCATTCCTGTGGCAGTCTCCTATTCTTCTAAGAGGTTAGGTGAGATCTATATTTGGGAGATTGTTCATCTTCATGGTGTGCCCGTGTTTATCATTTCTAATCATGGTATGTAATTTACCTTGCATTTCTGGAGAGCAGTACAACGTGAGTTGGGCACACTGGTCGAGTTGAGCATATCATTTCATTCTCAGACGGACGAGTAATCCGAGCGTACTATTCAGATTTTGGAGGATATGCTCTGAGCTTGTGTTATTTACTTTGGAGGCTCGTTGGATTAGTTTTTTCCTTTAGCAGAGTATGCCTACAACAACACTTACTAGTCGAGCATTCAGATGGCTCCCTGTGAGGATTTATATGGTAGGCGTTATCAGTTGCCAATTAGGTGGTTTGAGCCGAGAGAGGCTCGATTATTGGGTACAGATCTAGTACCGGATGCCTTGGACAAGGTCATGATCATTCATGATAGGCTTTTTACAGCTCAGTACAGGCGAAAGAGTTATGTATACTGTAAGGTTCATGATTTAGCGTTCAACGGTCAGTGAACGGGTGTTGCTTCGGGTGTCGCCTATAAATGGCGTGATGAGATTTAGGAAGGGGGCAAACTTAGACCTAGGTTCATTGGCTCGTTTGAGATTCTTGATCGAGTGGGGGAGGTAGCTTACAGACTTGCGCTACTGCCGATCTTAGCCATGCATCCAGTGTTTTACGTGTCTATGCTTCGGAAGTATCATGACAATCCATCCCACGTGATAGATTTTAGCATTGTCCAATTGGACAAGGACTTGTCATATAAGGAGGAGACAATAGCTATTCTAGACCGGCAGGTTCGTCAGTTGAGATTGAAGATTTTCCCTTCTATTCGTGTTCAGTGGAAAGGTTAGCCTGTTAAGGCATGAGCCTAGGAGTTTGAGTTCGATATGTGTGGCCATTATCCCCATCTTTTCTCCAACTCAAGTACCTCCTTCCTATGTCCATTTTAGGACGAATAGTTACTCTACCGGTGGAGGACGTGATGACCCAAAAGGTTATCACTTGATTTATAAGTAAATTCTGTGTTCCGGAGCCTTAAAACCTCCTTTTACCTCTCCCCAATTTGCGTGCGAGTCCGAACGTGTATCCGAAAAGGTTTTATGTGAAAATATGAGAAATAGAAATTTCTAAAGTTAAAAATTGGATTATGGTTGACTTTGGTCAACATTTTGAGCAAACGGATCCGAATCTGTGTTTTGATAATCCTCGGAGGTCCGCATAAAATATGAGACTTGGGCGTATGCCCGGAAATGAATTCCGAGGTCCCAAGCCTTAGAAATTAATTTTTGAAAGAAATTATTTTGCTAAATTATTTGTGAAATAAAGAAAAGAATTAATGTTTGAAACTATTAGTATCAGGCCTGTATTTTGGCCCAGTACAAATTTGTTATAGTATTTAAATGATGATTGTGAAATTTGGTAAAAAAATAAAGTTTATTTGACATGATTGGGACGTCCGATTGATAAATAATGAGCTTTAAGTGTTGTTAAAAAAACAATGATGAGTTTTGAGGTTTAGTTCATAGTTATTGATGTTATTTTGGTGATTTGATTGCAGGAGCAAGTTCGTGATATTTTTAGGTTGTTATGCATTTTTGGTTTGAAGTCCCGAGGGCTCAGGTGAGTTTTGGATAGGCCATGGAGTGAATCTAGACTTAGCACATAGTTGTTGCAGGTTCAGAAAAGTTGCAGATCTCTTCACCCGATTGTATGGTCTGTAGTGGTTTCTTATGGTTGTGGTGGGGACTTTGCGACCGCGGAGGGAATTGTGTGGTCTGCGATGGGGCAAGGCCATACCTGCGCGACCACGCTTGATTTCTTGTGGTCCGCGGTGGAGCTCCACGGCCGCAGTTCCTTTTGTGTGGTCCGGCGGAGAGGGTTTGAGAGAAATATATTTAAAATTTTAAATGGGACTTTCAGTTATTTTTTATTTTTCAAAACCCTAAAAGTATATGAGGCAATTTTCCAACACCCTTTCTTCTCCAAAATATTAGTTAGGGATCTTAAACTTATTTCTTCCACCTCTTAACTTCTTTTTGCAAGATTTCATCCTAAAATATAAGGTTTTCATGGTGAAATTGAGAATTTTGGGTAGAACCTAAGAATATTAAAATTTGGGGATTTAGACCTCAAATTGAGGTTGGATTCCAAACTCAATTATATATCCAGGCTCGGGTTTGAATGGGTATTAGGTTTTGGACTGAATTTTAGGTTTAGGCCAAGCAACCAGGGTCGGTTTTTTGACTTTTTGAGGAAAACTTTATATAACCTATTTTTATACATTAGAATTGATTCATTTAGCAATTATTGGCTTAGTTAAGTAACTTGTGACTAGATACGAGTGAATTAGTGATGGAATCAAGAGGTAAAGCGGTAGTTGAGGCGTGAATTGAATTCGTGGCATCGAGGTAAATATTTGGTCTAACCTTAGCTTGAGGGATTACGAGTCGGGTCCTATTCGCTACTGTGTTAATTGTTGAGTATGGCGTATATGCATGGTGACGAGTATCTATACGTTGGTGTCAAGCATGTCCATGAGTCTTATACTATGATTAATGTGACTTGGTTTTATATTAGTCATGCCTTATGTGATATTCCTATTGTTGAACAAGGCTTGTAGAAGTAAATTGGTAATTGAACATTTAAGAGTCGTTGGCTCAAATTGTGAATTGTGAAAGAATTATTGGTATTTGAACATTTTAGACCGTTTGCTCGAGCTGTGAATCAAATTGTGAAAGTATCATTGGTAATTGAGCATTTTAAAGCATTTTCTCAAGTTGTAAATTAAGTTGTGAAGTAAATGTGAAAAAAGAGAGAAGAAGATAATTACTCCCTTACCGGGATTTTGTTGCTTCCAATATTGTTCTCTTGCCAGGATTTTCTTGCTTTTAATATTGTTCCCTTGCCGGGATATTGTTGGTTTTGATAAATTTTTCTTGTCGGGATTTTTATTGTGATTATATTTAATTCCTTGTCCTTTTTGTGTTGTGATTGTTGTTTAGGTGAGGAAGAGTGTTAGGACACAAGCGTTGATGTCGTACGTTGTTTTGGTGAGAGAGTGATAAAACACGAAAGATGATGTCGTGTGTGATATTGTGAGAGAGTGCTAATGCACGAAGGGTGTTGCCGTGCTCCATGATGTACTATTCTGTACTTTTATACGAGTGATTATATACGAAGGATCATTCTGTGTCATGATTATGTGAGGTAAACGTACGAAGAGTGATACCATACCGATTATATTGATATTTGACGAGGATGAGATAAAATCCGTGTCATGACACTTTTTAATTTTGCCAAACATCGAAAAAGTTAAAAAAAAACTTAAAAGCTTATTTGACCAGCTTAAAAGCCAATGCAAACATACTTACACTCGCCTTACCCCACTCTAAGCATGGATTTTATCTCTTGTATATCTAATATGGTTATGCCTGTCACCAAGAATGGTGTTCCTAGGACGAGGGCACCTCTTTGTTCTCCATCTTCATCTTTATTAGATTATTATTTTGTTATTGCACGTAATTATTTTTTGAAAAAGTCATCCAAACACAATTTGCAAAACTTCTTGCAAATTGTATAGACGTCAACACGAGCGTGCGTATACGTACTTGTATATACATGTAATGTACAAATATAAAATACAATATTCCTTTGCAAAATCCTCTCTCGTCACGCTGGTAATTTCACGCCCCTTTCTCTCTCTAAAAGAAATTCCCCTTTTGCACCCTCTCTAGCAATCTCATGCACGGACATTTCGCGTGGAATTGGAAATTAGCGCACACGAATTTCATCGATCGACTGTGATAAAGAGGGGAAAGATGTGATTCGTTATCAATTTTAACTTAATTTTTTATGCAAATTTCACTAGATTGGATATTATTTGGATATTTTCCTATTGTATTATAGTGTCGCATGAAGAATCGGCGAACCAAAGTGGTTTTGCGGCACTTGCCGCCGACGCTTTCTCAGTCTACGCTTCTCGAGCAGGTTGATTCTCGCTTCGCCGGTCGGTACAACTGGTTCACTTTTCGCCCCGGCAAGACCAGGTTAGGGTTTCCATAAATAGCAATTAAGATATGTATTTGTGTACACTATACAAAATTATGTTTTTGTATATGTAGTATGTGGTTTCTGACTACAATATCTTCTGTAATCTTTTTTATTGCTTGGTAGCTTTATTGTTATTTTTATATATTTCGTATTTTGACTGGTTTCTTTTCTACAGCAAATAATTGATATTTATATGATTTGTCTATTTATTGTGGTACTTATAGTAGTAACTCTTTACTTTTGGATATTGCTTGTAACTTTATAGTATTAGTTTTTGTATATTTTTTCCAGTTTCCCTTTGTTGCGATTTATCTTAGTGCTATTAATTCTTTAAGCTTGTGATTGTGGGTACTGATCCTGTGAGTTATGTGTCAGATGAAGTTCAGTATTCCTTGAGTGTTTCATATTTTCATATGTAAGAGTTTATTTGATCTAGCACTAGAGGAAAAAAAGGGGTGGGGGGGGGTGGGGTGGAGAAATTGATGTAGTAGCATTCAATATAATCGACATACTTGCTCGTGTTAACAAAATTTTGCTTTGTGTTTCACCGTAACCATCTTTTTAATGTCCATTTCCTTCTTCACAGAAGGCGGTAGAAAGAGTAAGGTGGTACTTATTTTAAAGGAATGCCTCAAACCCCCGGTATTGATGAGATAGTGAGGGGTATTAAAAGGAAAGGAAATCAATATGGTTCTAATGTACTACACCATGTTGTTATTATCAAAATCTTGTTTCTATATTTAATATTAATTTTTCAATTTATGAAATTTAAATAGTGTGGGCGCCAGTGTTACGGAGGGATGGTTGGGATTGAAAGGTTCCTTCTCCACAGAAGGGGGTAGAAAGAGTAAGGTGGTACTTATTTTAAAGGAATGCCTCAAACCCCCTGGTATTGATGAGATAGTGAGGGGTATTAAAAGGAAAGGAAATCAATATGGTTCTAACGTACTACACCATGTTGTTATTAGCAAAATCTTGTTTCTATATTTAATATTAATTTTTCAATTTATGAAATTTAAATAGTGTGGCGCTAGTGTTACGGAGGGATGGTTGGGATTGTCTATCCTTACCAAAGGTGCCTTAGAATAAAAAACCATTTGCTCCGTGGGTGTAACCTAGTAGTCAATGAAGTGGGGGAAAGATCCTGGAAGATTAGGGTTCAAAACACATTTCTTTCCATCTGCCTAAGCCTATATGGATAGAATTACCAGGTGCTTGCGTGATAAGAGGTAACAGATGCTCGGTAAATTAGTCGAGGTTTGTGCAATTGACTGCACCACTTTATAAAAAAATAAAAAAAGAAATTTTGAGGCTTATCCATAGGTTTTTTGCTTTAAAAGGAAATGCGTTGCATTGAATTGTTCTTTTAGGCAAGGAACTGTGTTTCCAAGTCATTGTATACTCCAGTGTTTGGTATGGAGAGTATGTTATTTGGTGTTGCACCAAAGGGTGTAGCCTTTATGAAGTTGGTGAAAACCAATGTGGGTCCAGGGTTCAAATTTATTACAGAGACAAAAGGCATTTAGTGATTTGTCTCATATGCCTAAGCTTTGATGGACAAAATTATCTGGTACTTACTTTGGGGAAAATAGCAGGTACCTATTGGAATATTCGAGGTGCGCAAGTTGGCTTGGACATTGCAGTTATAAAAAAAGTATATTGTTGTAGTCTACTCTTTTTGTGAAGTGGTTTGAACAAAATGCGATGTTCTTGGTACCTTCAAGTATGAAGTTTCATGATTTATCCATTTTCTGTCTATCCAACTAGTTCTCCAGGGAATGGACAGCAAGTTAGGCTTACAATTATAACAGCTCGATGGCTGCATATCTGTAGTTTGTGTTTGAATTAGAGCTCTCCGTGGCGTGTCCAGTATTGCTTTAGCTTTTGCCCCAGATTTGTGTATGCGGTATTGTATGTTATTTTTTTCGTGTCCGGAGTATTTTTGTTATTTATGAAGTCTTTCCCATTTGCTAAGAAAGAAATAGTATGGATGGTTTTATTCCGATTCAGAAAAACTCTTATGCATGGTTTTATTTGCATAAAGTCCGAAACTGGTCAGATTGTTTTACTTTTTTTCCCCCTATTATTTAACAAAGATTTCCTTTTCCTTAACTTTCTCATAAAAAAACAGAGGTTTCCTTTTCTCTATTCTTTACTGTCTCGGGAAATGATTTATAGCCCTCTCCACCTAAAAAGATGATATTTGTGCAAGTATGGTATGTTTAAAACATGAATATACATACTTTAGACTGGTATAGGTTGATTCATTTTTTTCAACATTGTCGTTGTTGACACTTTTATGCTAAACATTTCTTCTGCAGCCTGAAGCATCAAAGCTATTCGAGAGCCTATATTGACTTTAGAAATACAGAAGATGTTATTGAGTTTGCTGAGTTCTTTGATGGGCACGTTTTTGTGAATGAGAAAGGTAAAGCTCAAGCACAGTTACAAGAGATTGATTGGGCATTCCTTCCATCAAGATGCAATTTGAAAATGATTTATTTGTTTATTTATTTTGGTTCAGCTTTTGCTATTGAGTGTTTATTTGGTCCCTTTGGTTGTCACACACTATTATGTGTTGCACCATTTATTTTCTGGTTCCTGCTAGATCTATCTTGCGTAGTGATCTAATCTTTGATTGGAAAATTATTATTCTCATCTTCTGGTAATGTCTATATTAGGCACTCAGTTCAAAACAATTGTCGAGTATGCTCCTTCACAGCGTGTTCCAAAGCAATGGTCGAAGAAGGATGCCCGTGAAGCGACCATACTGAAAGGTATTAAAATTGATGAGCTGATTGCATGTGACGTATGTGCTATTTCCATCTTGTCTGTAGTTATGTTAATTTTGTTGATGCACTTGTAGATCCTGAATATCTGGAGTTCCTTGAATTTCTTGCAAAGCCTGTTGAGAATCTTCCAAGTGCTGAGATTCAATTGGAGAGAAAAGAGGCTGAACGAGCTGGTAACATCTCTAGAACATTTGTACTTCTCTCGTTGTGCATCAAATGGAGTTCTTATTTATCAAAATGAGAGGTGTTGGAGAGCAAAGCATGAAGGTGGAGTGCATGTTGTTTGAAATTGAAGTTCCACTTATTTCTGTATTTCAGGCTCAGCAAAGGATGCTCCTATAGTTACTCCATTAATGGATTATATACGCCAGAAAAGAGCTGCGAAAAGTGGAGCTCGGGTAGGAAATTTTCCTGTTTCGGAATTCCCAATTTTGGGATTTTCAAACTTTACTAGCAAAGAACTAGTTGCTGTCTGTTTTTGTCGAGGTGCAACTTTCTACTTATAGGTGCTCCATGCTTTTATCTGTTGTGAAAAAGAGATATGGGAAAATATTAATTCTTCCACATCATTAAACTAGTTTGTGTTTATCTTTGTTGACTGACTTGAGTACGTGAGCAACCGAGAAAAAGGTTTCATCAGTTGGTCTGAAGTGGATTTTTATATTGGGAACCTCCTCTTTTTCTTTTATCTTTCTGTTTCAGTCATGAGATCTATGCTCAAAGAATTGAAGAAGCTGTACATTTTCTGCTTTGAACTACCTGGTTGTAAATAATGTTTTGTTATTTGTGGATATTTTACCAGCTTCTAACGTTGCTTATTCACTAAATAAAATGTCCCTGTTAATCTGGCGTTTTTATTAATGATTCTTTTATATGAGGAACTGAAGTTTTGACGGTGAATTATGTACCATATTGGATGGTATTAATAGATGGTAATTTTTATAGTGGACAAATCGTTGGAAGAACTAGATATAGTTGAATTGCATCTTGTGGTAAAGTTTGTGTTAGCTTCTTGTGAAGCTGATACTTCTTTATACGGGTGTTTTTTGCCCTTCTATATTAAAATATTATTACTTTATCTATACTTGCTTTTCAGAAGCTGATTTGAGGACTAATATTCAGTCTTTTTCTTCTTAAAGGTCCTTCATCAGTCTTCCTTTGCTTACTTTGTATTCATATAGAAGATCCATTGCATTCTCTGCTACTTCTCTTCGAATATGGTCTCTTTTGTCTTATTAAAAGAAATTATTGTATCACTGTTTTGAGCAACTTCCCCCAAGTAATAAATTACACCAAGTTTATTTACTTGGTTTTTGTCAGAGATCTATATCTAATGGGAGATCAACCAAAAGGGTTGGTGGCGCATCCTCAAGAACTCCTAGCTCAGCTGCATCTAAACGAGGCTCTGAAAAGAGGACTTCTACGACCATGGTACATGCTCTTCTTCCCAATTTTATGGCCATGGACTACTCGGATTAGTCCTTGCGTTTTTATATCACGCCTTTTTTATACATGATAAATTTGCGTTTCTAGTTCAGAGAATATGAAGGCCTACCATTTTCTACTCTTGACCTGCTTTCAGTTGTCTCTCATTGTAAAACCTGACCTGGTTTGATCTATATGCAATGCCTGCATGTACGTGAGGATGGTATTGGGCCTTAACTGCTCTTACTCTGCTTTTGCTTTTTGCAGCTTTGCCTTATAATTGAGCTTTTCATTGCTAGTTTCCTTGTTCTCTATAACAGCCTGGAAGCATGTTTTATTCAATTTTTGCACCAGATATTTGTTAGTTTGGTCATAAGCTTATGCGCACACGCACACACCCATGCAGATGCACATGTTTAGTTTTTGCCTTTTCATGTTGGGTATTGGCAATAAAACTGCTACTTGTTGGATATTTTTTTGTTTATTGACATTTTGTCAGTAACTCTTATCTTATATTGCTTACGGAATTACCACCTTGTTCTGCAGTATGTTCTGCGGGACAGTTCTAAGGCTGGAAATGGTAAGGACAAATCATACATTTTAGTGCCAAAACGTGATGATCAGCAGCTCTCTGACAAGTCTGGAACCTCTGCTCCTGGATCTGGGACTGATTTAGTGGAAGGGGAAATTGGTATGTCTTATGTTTGTATCATAGTTCTTACAAATTTAATACCGAATACATCAATACAGTTGATATGAACATCTTTTGTTTGTTTGTTTTGGGGTTGGGGTTGGAGGAGCATTTAACAGTCCAAGTGTTCTGACTGAATATGACAGCTTATCTAACCTCTTTCTTGTAAAAGGAGCATGCATGAAAAACCCCCACCCACGCCAGCCAACAAGAAAGACCTAAACCAAGCTGAAGAACCTTTTTTGTTGCTAAAAGCAGTTAAGATCAGCGCCATAGCCTTGCTAGTGGAGAACGTGGATGTAGGAAACTTAACAAAAAACCCAAGAGGATCTAGCAGGCCATAGCGTAAGAGTATGAAAGGCAGTGGTGGGGTTGATAAGGAGGTAAAAGTTCTATTTCTAGACCTCCAAGCTTTTTATTTGTGTCTCGGAGGTTGTTTTAGGAAAATAAACTACACTAACCTGCCGCGGAGACATTTGATTTCTTGAACTATTTTTAGTATTTGCTCAGCCTTAACAAGCCAAAGAACTGTGACAATCATATATCTTCTTTTCTATGATCTTTTTTGATCAGTTTAACTAATATGTTGAAAGAAACAAGCATCAATGTGTATAAAGGTTCGTGAACCCAAATACAAAAGACAGGAGAATACGTGTGCGCTGGCGGACCTAATACTTATGTACCCGGGTAGCACCCTCTCTTCTGAGCCCTCTCTCATTCTTGTTGTGGTACTGCCACAGAAGTAATTCATCATCATTCCGTTACGATCAACCTAATCTTTCTCCTCCTTGATGTTCAGGGGAAGACTCCCCCCCCTTTTTATAAGTCACTTCTTCTATGATGTTAATGCCAAATGATAGCCAGACAAAGTAGAGCAGTAGGGAACGATAACACTTAACCAGCCCATATCACAAATATTTGTGCTATGATTAGTTATCTTAGTTTCGGATTTTAGCTTTTTATTGATTGGTATACTTCATATGAAACTTTATCTTTGAGTGCTGTTGTTAACAACAACAAAAAACCCAGTGTAATCCCACAAGTGGGGTTTGGGGAGGGTAGTGTGTATGCAGACCTTACTCCTACCGTGTGCTGGTAGAGAGTTTGTTTCCGATAGACTCTCGGCTCACTTTGAGTGTTGTGGTATTACAGTATAGAATTGCAATCTTTACAGTATTTCCGAGAGTCGAGAGCAAAACATACTGGCTTTATGTATACTCGATAAAATTTTATTTGAGATATGTTCATTGGATAATCAAGCTAAGCGAAAATGCGTTTCTCTTTGTTTGTTAGCTAGCTGATCTCGGCCTCGGGTGAGGATATACTATGCTACACGATAGAGACTTAATCTATTTAAGTTTGCTGGACTTGGCTTTGATGGGATAGATAAAACTTGTGTGAGCTTGGTTTGCTTGATATACAGAGAAGTTGTAACTGAAACATTCTTTCTTTATCTTTTTGATAAATCAAAGAGTTCATCTATACTTCAACGAGATGATATGATATTCACAAAGGTGTATTGATCATGTGCATTGAGCCTCCCAAATTATAGCCAACTCTCAATAAAAGCTAGTATTTCCACTTTACACCCAAATTAACAGAAGAAATAGTCGTCCCTCCTTACCATCTTATATGGTGGTGCTTTTGGACATACGTAAAGTACCCTTAGATCTTGTTTTCTAAAACATTCCATGGCATTGATTTTTGTGGCTGAAAGATGTTAGTAAGGGTTAAATGGGAAGTTTACAGTTAAAGAGATTCTAAATATAGAAAAAGGTGTCACTCTTTTCTGGAACATGCTATAAAAGAAAGAGTGCCACATAAATAGAACAAAGCAGTAAAAGATAATATTTTGACCCTCAACCAATGGTTGCTCTAGCCCTTCGAAAGTACTCCTATTTCTTGTCATTCTCAAGACACCACCCCCCCCCCCCCCAAAAAAAAAAAGAAGCAAAACGGAGCGAGTTTCTATAGCTTCTTTTTCTTTGTATCCACTTATTCAATATCCTTCTCATCATTGTCTCTGCTGATGTGAAAAAGGAACGAATTTCTACAGCTTCTTTTTCTTTGCATTCACTTATTCAATATCTTTCTCGCCATTGTCTCTGCTTATACTCGGGGAAGTTCCCATTGAAGGTTGACCGCTGCAATCATGAAGGACCATAGTTCAGAAGCAAAAATTCAGTGCAATAAAAGGTGGCCCACATAGAATTCCTTTTGTTATTTCACAGTACAACATTATTTCCAAGATTTGGTATCATTTGGACGAAAAACTTGAATCCTTTATGCATTTGACTATTTCTTGCAACTAGAAGTTTATTCTCTTAAAAGATGGACAGCTCTTAGAACGCAAAAATGGGTCTTTATCCTTTCACCTATAATGCGGGGGACCAAGGTAGTAGTACTCTATGGGAAGTCATTCTTTGCATGAAAAAATTCGGGGTCATAGCCAGCTGCTGTCTGTATTTTTCGTTCAATTTGTATTTTTCATTCAAAAAAGATGTTGATGGATAATTTTCTATGTTTTTATCAACTTTATATACTTATTAAGAAAAGTTTTTATCAAAATTATATGATGGATGTACACAAGTAGGAGACCAAGTCTAAGTTGAGAAGAGAAAGGATATCTTGATATAGTTACTAATTGCACTGCATATCATGTCTTTTCTATCTTATAATCCAACCTGGTGTCTTGGATGCTTATCGCTTGGTTGGAGGTTAGAGTGTGAAGTTTGGTTGAATTATTGGCCATTTTAGTGTTGTGGAGATATTTTACTTGCATAAAGTCTTGTGCTTTCATCATTTAATGGTGGATATAATCAGAATGTCCTTCTCTGCACCATTCTTGTCATTGTTACTTGTACAAGTTACATTTTGTTTAAAGTGCCTATAATACTGTCTAATCTATTTCAGGTCGTTCTGTAACTGCTGATAGTGGGAAGAAGAAAATCCTGCTCTTGAAGGGGAAGGAAAAAGAAGGTCCTAATGTAAGTTTTACTTCTTTGGTAGCAGAAGGAGAGAGCTTTTGTTTTTTTTTTAACTTTCTTTTGGTGGGTCCGGGGAGGTGGGGGGACAAAGAGAAGGGAACATTGAAGGGCCTTGGCACTCTTTTGCCTCTCTATACCAAGGGAAAATGATAGCATGTGCAGAACAGTTTCCATTCTATTGGTAAAGCGAATTGAGACAAAAGATACTAGATATTTCGAAGATTTTTTGGACCTATTGCTAATACCATTTAGGTTGAATGAATGAAGTCATCTGCTGTGTCGTTGCTCATATTCTTTGTTACCAACAATTTTTGAACCGGCTATGATCTATATGTTCATAGAATTTACTGTAGCCTCTTTCTATATAGATTTGATTGCCTCATTTTTGAGGTGACAAAATCTAAGAATAGGTTGCTTTCCCGTTGGGTGACTATAATATAGTAATCTATTCTAAGCTGTTCGGATACGGGTGCAACTCTAGTTTGAGATGTAAATTCTAAGGTTCGGGGATATGGATCCTAGTACAGATACGAGTGCGGGTGTCCGACTAAAAATAATAAAAATATTTGTAAATTATAAATTTTTTTGTGGAATACTTACATATAGCTTGTAAAGTGTGGATTTATTTTTTATTCTCAAGTTGTAGATAAATAAAGGATTGATTTCCTAGATAAAGTATGCTATTTTCTTCAAATTTACCATAGTTTTGGTTCTGATTTCGGGAATCAAATTGTAGCTCTTCTCGAATTTTTTCATCTGTCGTGAGTCAAAGTACCCAAAGTTATTTGACCAGATCTAGTACGGATCCCATACCCACATCCTTACTAGTATTGTGTCGACACGGGTGCAGCACCTAAACTGCCGTGTCGGAGCAACTTATAATCTATTTATTACCAAATTATATTGATCACCCTGACAGAGAAAAGGTGCCTTTCACGTGGTATTGTTCCCTGGAATATGAAATACTTGGTGTAAACTTCTATATTCAGTAAAAAAGACAAAGTGATATTCAAGATATTGTACTATATCTTTTATGGGTTTACTTGCCTGAATGAGAATGTCTGGAGGCATGACATTCTAAAGCTTCTGGATTTTGATGTGATTATCAGATTCTGCAAGCTGTGGTTCCCCTGTTAGAGAGGATTATTGTCTCTACATAGTTGTTTAATGATGTTTTTTTTTTCACTTGCAACTTTGTGTTACAAGGTATAACACATCAATATTTTCTCAGGTTATTCTTATTTCTTTCGTTTCGAATTTGTCTGCCATCTGGGGCTTAGTCTTGTTTCTCTTAACTGTGTAGGTTTCTAGTGGTTCATTAGCTCAACAGAATGTGACATCTACTCTCAAGAATTCACCTAGTTCATCTGCTCCAAAACAGAACCAGCGCCAAGAGGCAAGTGGCAGGATCATCAGAAGTATTCTTCTCAAGGATGCTCGGCAGAATCAATCAGCATCTCAGTCAGAGCATCAAATACAGGATAAGGACAAGAGACCTCCTCGGCCACCAAGTATGCAGTTGTTTCAGAAGGATACTCTTGGAGCTAATGAGGATAAGGTCGCTGGAAATGACTTGCATGTTGTCCACGTTGAGAAGCAAGAAAGACGTTCTAGGAATAGAGATAGGCCTGATCGTGGTGTTTGGGCTCCTCTTCGCCGTGCTGATAGTTCACAAGCCAGTAATGAACAATCTTCCCAAGTGCGAGATTTTGTTGAAGGTTGGTTCACTTGTATCACTAATAACTAATTTTGCCCTTTTTTCAGATGGATACATTCTCAAAATCATCTGATTGGAAAATAAACTCTTATGATTTCAAAGGAGTGTGTATGCATCTTACCTCGTAATTGTAGCTAATGTTTCACTGTATGTTAGATTACCTTTAGTTCAGTTTTTTCTCTTGAAATCGTACTCTTTTTTTCTGGGGGTCAAGGAGAAGCGAAAAGTGATGTACCAATCGCGCACGGCTGTGGGTTCAGACTGATTCGAAGTGGGCGTAATTCTCATTCTTCTGCTGATAACGGATAGTCTTTTTTCTAAGGCCATGAGATGATTGTGCTGAGTTCGACATGAAATGTTATGCTTAAGTTTTTCTTGTCTCGTAGCTATTGGTTCTTTTGTGGTTACTTCAAAAGTTTCTGATGAATCTAGGTAACTATAAACATGGTAGTCGTCGTGGTTTGAGGGATGCAGATGGACCTTCTGTTGGGGAAGGAAAACCAGTGAGAAAGGGAGGTACTTCTGCCTACAGTTCTCTTGAGGTCTGGTTTCTTTTTAAAGTCTTATTTTGTACTTATCTCTGCTTTTACTATGTACTTTTACTAATTTGCTTGCATGGACTATGATGTAAATGCAGAAACAAGTGTGGGTTCAAAAGTCAAGTTCTGGTTCTTAGTTATGTTATTTAATGGTAAGTTTCGTGGTCCATGTGGTGTTTACTTTGTTTTTACTTGAATTTTCTTCTTCCACAGACATATTCGGCAAAAGAAGTGAATGTATGACACCCACCACTACACATTCTTAAATAGCTGACACCCTAAAATATAAGGTTAACAGAGGGATTAAGTATTATGATATTTACTTTTAATTTGATGGTTGGGAAGCATGGGACCATCTCTTTGGGGGTAAGTGCAGTCTATTAGGTTAAGCATGCGATTTCATTTTGTTGGAACAAACAAAGGAGCAGTTTGTTTTCAACCATAGACAACAATATGTGTGAGGAGTGATGGACGTGTCCTAGATTATTTTGCGGTTTTAGGCTTTGTCTAAGCAGCTCAGGGTAATGGAATTTAGTGGTCCATTTTTCTTTTATCCATCAGTAACTGGTGTCGGTTGAAAAACTGACACTTTTCCCTGTTACGTTTGGTTTCCTTTGTACTTTTATATATTTTGTTGGTGTTGGCCTAACTGGCATTAACATATCCGCCACCAATATTTTTAAAAGCAATAAAGTGCAAAGACTGACAAGGATAGGTGGGGATTTAAGTGAGAAGTGGCAAAGCACACAGATGAATTGCACAATTCACCAGAACTACAAAAAATGTCTTTAGTACCAATAACATTAAATTGCCATTAAATTCAGTAATTCCGAGCGTCCATTACACAAAAATTACAATACTAAATTACTAATACAATAATTCAAAGTAAACCAATAAAATTTCAACAAGGACAGTGAAAGACAACTTCAATGGCAGAGTGAAATTTTCAATTTTAATCAAACGTCATTAAAAGAATTAAGTTTCATTTGTAATATTCAATATCATATATAATCGCCAGAGAGAAATTCAGAAACTGAAGTATAAGAAGATGACTCCCTATCCTAGAAGTAACAGAAGAAAAAACATTCTTTGAAGAATAACAAGGAAGAAGCAAATCAAAAGCGGAGAAACATAAGTAGTAGTCGAAGTGTTAGCAAACTCGAGAAAGATGAAGCAGACAGGATCACCAAAGAGACTGATGAAGTTTAAGTGGAGAAGAGTCCTATTTCTCAAACAACAAATCTGTTATTTTTCATCTTTAGCTGAATTCAAAGAAGCGAGTGCTTCTTATAGGGAGTTTTTTTGCAAGGGTCTTATAGAGAGTTGAGCTAAATGAAGAAGTGAGGATTCATATAGCCGGTCCCAACCTGTTTGGGACTGAGCATAGCTGTTGTTGGTCTTATGGAATTGCTTAGCACCTCACTCTGTGTAGTGTGTGCTTCATAAAGTTAAGTGCATTGTTTCTCCCATGAGGCGATGACCCCTCTCTTTGCATCTCTCCGCCGTTTTAAGCAACAAATGATGGTTTATAATAACACTGTTTGCGTCTTGCTTTCTCATGGACTCTTGACGGTTATGCATTTCCCTTATGGCTGAAAAGAAATAGTTGGATTCCAGACTAGGCTCATTGGTGGGTTTTATCCAATATAATTCTAAGATGCCCTTGTTTGAAAAGTTGAGTGTTTCTTGTCATTTTTTTGGTCATGAAAAATTACTTAGCTTCATTACTGATTTGCAAAAGATACAGGGGGCAAGGTGCACTGGGCACCAAGGATGGCTGGCGTTACATGATTATCTAATACTGAACTACGATCCATAGCTGGATCAGTACTACCTACGACGGTAAAGCTAGGATCCATAGAAGGATCCTAGTTGAGTGTTTCTTGTCTTGGTTACTCCAATGGTCACCAAAAATGTCAGTATTGTTATTTTGTATATTTTCTTCACATATCTCCGTCTATCTATTCCTCCATGCCACTTGGTTTGATTTAGGTACCTAGATCTTATTGGCAAGTTTAACAAGGCAAAACTGCCATCCACACGCACCCCCACAAAGGGAAAAAAACTCGTGGGCAGGGACAGGACCTAGTTGGGGGAAGAGAGAAAGATGGCTGCACTTGTTTTGAAAATGAACACTGACAACTTTAATGTCTGATGTTTGGTTGTTTACAATTTTTTGATGTCTTCAATAGTATTATCTGGTGTTTCTACTTTATAATAAACTCTCATAACTTCAATGCATTTTATGTTTGATTGAGAAATTAACCATTTTTTGATGTCTTTAATTGTATTATCTGATTTTTCTACAGTGAAATACTTGGTTGTTTACCATATCAAGTATGCAACGATATAGTGGCTGGAGCGCTCTTTGCTTGGCAGAACAGGTGTGAGCAAGGTTGCTGGAGCAACGATGTGCATTCAAAGACCTCAAATGGAACTTCGATACACCGGGGTGCTACCGGCACTGGTGTTCACCTTAGAATTAATCTTTGATCAGATTGAATCAAAGATGGTCAGGAATAGGAGCACGAGGGAAGAAAGTCATTATAATGACATATCACCACAATTTTCGGCTGGTGTCCTTGTGATGGCGTCTTTTCACCATCAAGAGCTGTGGATATCCTCGTTCCTGCCTTTGACTCGGCTGATAATCAAGAAAATATAGTTTCTTAGATGGCAACTTAGCTTTTGTTGGAACTGTAAATACAAATGTGGGATCACGGGAAGTGCCCCCACTACTTATTGAGTCTATAACCCCATATTAATTCTAGATTTGACTTTGGAGATAGGGCTTGTTTGAGCTAGTTAATCTAAGCAAAATCCAAGCGCTGAAGCGTTGAACAATTGGATTCCCATTACTTGTGTGCTGTTGGGGTGTGCGAGGGTAAGGTTTGTTGGTAAAATGAAAGAGCATTTTGGTGTTGATCCATCAGCCGTCCAAAATAATAGTGCAGTTTATATATTTAAGCAATTCTGTTTCTGTATTCTGTAGGTCGTTATTTATCATTTATTCGATTTGCCTGAGTTGCTTTCATCTCTCCCCCTTCCCAACAAGAGGAACCCCGAGGCTGAGGGCTGCTTGTTTCCAAAATTGTGATAATGTGGTAACAAACGAGGGAAAGATCTCTTCTCATGTGAAACGTTCTGTCCAAGAGCCACCGAAAAAGTAATGAATTTACACTTGTCTCCATGCAGAGGCAAACTCTATTCGGACCAATTTTCCAATAAATAGACATGAAAACACCTAGAAAACAGAGTTTCCATGGGCGCCCCCTACTAGTAATTTTGGTTTTAAGTCTCATTTTGCCACCAAAGACCGAAGTGCTTCAAATAGGGACAGTAATTGTGTGTATTCTAACTAGGAATCCAATAGTCTAAGTAGTAAGTTTCTTGTTGTCCACATCTAATGGTATCATCACCTTGCAGAAAAGTGGAACATACCAAAATTGACTACTAGCTCCATTTTGTTCATAGGTCGGAGCCAACCTTCAATCCCGTCAAACAATGTTTCAATGATTAAGTATAGATGCGTTGGAACCAACCTTCACCCCGTTGAACAATATTTCTATGATTAGATGGGGATAAGATTAGAACTTGCAATATTTAGGAGTTAATAGATGCTTGCAATCGAAGATATAATAATTGCCTTGATGGATTAGCTTTTTGTGCTATAAATTATCCTCTCTTTAGTATAAAATAGATATTATTTTTATTCACCTCATTTATATTAAAATATCACTTGTCACGTCTCCTAATAGGTAAACTAGTTTAAATTGCGAGTCATATATTGTCCAACTATAGCGTGCAAGTTTTTATTTTACGGTGATATGATGATAAATCTCCAAATCCTGTGTGTGAATGATAATTAGAAAAATATTAGCCAACATTCACTTCTTAGGCCGCTCCTTTCCCATCCTCCGCCAAAATTACCATGAAAGATCTATTAGATAATGAATTATTGGTTCTAAGCCATCTCTTTGAGGATTGATTAACAATTGAAGTGTTTTTCTTGCTTGTACGTGATATTAGTGTTTATATTTACCTGCAAATAATTCTTGGCATGAAAAAGGGACGATATTTGAATCACAAAAAGAATGGATAAGTAGGGTTTCATTTGAATTGGCTTCCTCATCTCGGTCATATGATAGTGTATTATATAGTTCATTATGAAAATGATAATTTTTTACAAAATTCATATATGTTCAGGGCTATGGTTTTTGATAATGATAATGAATGTTATTGATGAAGGTATTTGTTGGGTATTTATAATAGTTTTTAGAGCTTATGGATATAAATCATGTTTTATATTTTTTCAGAAAAAGAAAGAAGATGAAATATGTTTTGAAAGTATGTCCAAATACATCTTCATCTATAAACC